>CM040974.1:22754594-22779246 GCA_022985045.1 Macadamia tetraphylla | reverse complement strand
TGCCCTTTGAGGTAAATAGTGAATTAGGATTCCTAAATATGCCTCTACACATGGTGTAAGTGAGCATAGTCATACTGCAAAGGGCTGGGGCCCACTGAGGATAAACTCAATTTTGGCATTCTGTTACCCAGACCAGCAGGCCAGTAGGCCAGTTTGCCAGAGGGTAACCTGTCGGTTGCCTTATTTTTGGGCCCCCAGCTATCTAAACCTCTGTGCTGTACAGACCTTCAGATATGGGACCATTTCCGTAACTCTGGACTACTTTACCCCACCTATTTGACTGGTAAATCTGTCAATTCCTCCCTTAAACTACTGTATGTGTGAGGTTCATAAGTTTGACAGTCCAGTACCCCTATCTCATCCAAATCCTAACACTGAATTCAGCTGCCTCAAAATTATATAAATGTAGTCCATCCTTGTCATAAACAGTTCAAAACTTAGTTTAAACAAAAAACCCAACAGAAATACTAGTGATGAGAAAAATGTAGGAATTTAACAAGAAAACCATTCAAATATTAATAACCATGAACTATTAACAACTTAGAAAGAAATAAGGCCCAAAATAAAGATATGTAGTAGATAGATATACAATGAGGTACAGGGGGGTAGAGCATATAACTAATAAAAAGGAAACATAAGACAAAAGATTATGGCTCATGCCACAAGTAGAATCTAAATAGCAGGACAATTGGAGCCAGTCATTTTAATTTCATTCAATCTAAATCATCAAAAGGGGTATTTTGGAAAGGATGTAATCTGAAAGAGCATACTAAGTATAGCTGTTGGTTAAAATTTATTTCATAAGCCTGAATTCCTATCCTACCTTGAGCAAAAATTGTTCTCAACCACAAAGGAAATTGAAAGCTAGAAAGACCAAACCTATGAAACAAATAAGACAGATGGTTAGAAGAGTTTGAGAACACCAAGAAAGAAGCTACCATTTGATTTCCAATTCCAGAGCTTTTCATCCTCATTGCATTCTACGGCTCTTTCGACATATCAAAACTCCTCCTTTCATCCTTAATTCTTGGATGCACCTCAAAACTACTCTGCTATCACTATTTTCTCTACAACTGCCTTGAAACTTTGTAGGTCATCTGGATGAAATGGATTAAGGAAGTGAAAAAGTTATGGATAGCAAAGATAGAAGCCACCATCTCCTGCATGCATATTCACGTGAACGATTCGAAAAGCTTAAGATAATGGCAAGGAAAAATCCATGTAAGGTTTAGAATAAAACAACACAACTAAAATAATTCCCCCATTTTATATTGTCCATTAGGGTCTCCATCATGGCGATTCACCGCCAGAAGGGGTCTTATTCTCTTTGTCAGAGCTTGAGTTGCAATAGATGACCCGTACTCTCTGAGATTTCCATTAATGGGTGTTGCTGTAGTGCAGAAATCGTGGCTATAGTAGACTGGAGCTTTCTAATGATGCTCTCCATTGATAGGGATTTCCACGACGTGGGTTTCTTTAGATTCTACCAACAGTATCTCAAAGAACATGTAAGATTTGCAACTTCAAAATGAAACAAATAAAAAAGGTGACTACATATATAATTTTGGAATCCCATTGAAGCTTCGTATGAGAAATAAAGCTTGAGAATTGTAGATACCGTGAGATGAGAATAGACTGCTTAAGATCGCTTCACCAAGTATTTAAGAAGAGATGCTCAGCACTCTTAACCGTAATATTTTAGTGAAGCATATACTTCACTCGGTATAGTGACGAAAGAGAAAATCCTATAATAAAATAGAATATGTTGCTTTAAAACAATAATGCTAGTAGATTCAAATTGAAAATATTATTTACTTTATCACTGGAAGATAGCAATTACCATTAAACCCCAATTTCAATTACCTTTCCTTTCCCACCAGTGTTATGAGTGAAACACTTCTCTACTACAAGGATAGACATTCAAGCTCTGTGACAAAGATATATATATATATATATATATATATAGAAAGAGAGAGAGAGAAGATGAAAGCGTACTTCCATTAATATTCATTGTTAATAAAATATGGAAAGAGTATAAAAACATTCTTATATTATTAGTAGAAGATTTTGATTTCTATAAAACTCCAATTACAAATCCCTTTCCCACCAATGTTGTAGTTCACTGCTTATCTATCGCAGAGACATACATTCAACATAGCAGAGAGAGAGAGAGAGAGAGAGAGAGAGAGAGAGAGAGAGGAAATAAAACTATAATAATTTAAGGGAACCCGCAAACACAGTAAGAAACTATTCCTGTAATTTCAGCCCGTTGTTACAGGTGTGTCTGAAAGAGGCAATGCAAGTGATAGTTTGAAAATTTTCTTACCATAAAAACAACTTGTTTACTCTTATATGTTTGATCTCTCAATATTCTGATATATAATTTCCTACATAAACAATTCATCATTTTCAAACCATCTGATTCTATAGAATTCGACCCTGTAAATGTGTTCTCTTCCATAGATACAAGAGTTACCTTCCCCTATCACCCCAATAAAAATTTATTATAAATTCTGTAAAAAGTTATCTTTCAATAAGTCAAAAGGGCAGTGGTAATGATAAAGTGCTTCTCATGAAAGAAAGATGGAACTAGGTGCTTCCTTAAAAGAGAGCGGTTTGCCTTACCTAAGATGAAAGGTAGAATGTTCTATCAAAAAAAAAAAAAAAATCCAAAAATTAAAATGAGTTCTAATATAGATCCTTTGCAAAGGGGATAAAGATAGATGATAACTTGTTGCATTTCAATGGCCATGGTCAGAAGACTTGATAAGAATTTCAATTCATTCATCCAAACATGTATGTGATATTCCTTAATACTTTGTAGCTTGCAAATTGAGAAAGCACCTTTTTAAAATGGTACTAATATAATTAAATTACTAAGAGAATAATTGACCACATAACATCAAACCTAAAGTGGCAAGGGAAACAAGCATATCATAAATGCGTATACCAGAGAAACCAGCTTTCGGACAAAAGAAAAAAAAATGCTTGCATGGATATTTAACACAATAATTGTTTGTTTTGCAAAAGATTTGGCAGCCACAGCCCAACCAATGGAGATTTATTGATTTCATTACAAGTCAACCACTGGACAAATCATTAAAAGTCAAGCACTGACTTAGTGGGCTGGACCTCTTTCCTCTTACTCTCATCTGCCTTTATTCATCTCCCCCTCCTTTTATTTATTTACTTGTTATTGTTTATTTAATTATGTATTTCTATTTTGTTTTTTATGGATCCATGTAGCCAACCCCATTAAGGGAGGATAAGGCTAAGTTTTTTTGTTGTTGTTGTCATAAAGAAATAAAAAATAAAAATAAAAAATAGACTAACAATATTCAGCTATTAAATCAATGAAAAGTAAAAAAGATAACATTATCTAGACACTAGCAACAAGTGGAATCTCCATATTAGGCCATTTGGAGGCCATTTGGAGCTAGTCATTGTAATTTCACTCAGCCTTAAATCATCTAAAGGGGCATTTCAGAAAGGATGTAATTTGAAAGAGCATACCAAGTATAATTGTTAGTTCCTTAAATTTATTTTAAAGTCTGATGTCATGTCCTTCTACTTGCAAAGGTCATTCTCAACCATTAAGGATATACTTCCAAGCCTGGAGGACCATACCTGTGAAACAAACAAGACAAATGGTTATAACATTTTTGGAACACCAAGAAAGAGGCTTCCATTTGATTTTGAGGCTAGAGAGATTTTCATCCGTTTTGCATTCTGAGACTCTTTCAACAGAGCAAAACACCTCCCTTTAATCCTTAATTCTTGGATGCACCTCGTAACCGCTCTGCTATCACTTTTCTCATGTTGAAACTGCCTCGAAACATTCCAATACCTAAAAATCTTAATCTAAACCAAAAATATGAAGACAATGGTTAGGTAAGTGAATAGTATATAAATAACAATGATAGAAGCCACAATCTCCTGCATGTATGCTCTTGCGAACGATTGGAAAAGGTGAAGAGAAAAGAGGACAACTTAAATAATTCCAGTTTGATGTTGTCATATTGGGTTTCCATCATGGTGATTCAAAACCCGAAGAGGTCTTCTTCTCTTTGCCAAAGCTTGAGTAGTAGGATATGACCAGGGCTCTGTGAAGTTTCCATTAACGGGTGTTGAGGATTTCAGAAATCGTGGCTATGACTGGGGCTTATGTGGATGCTTCTTTAGATTCTGACGTTAATAACTCAAGGGCCAAGTAAAATTTGTGACTTCAAAATGAAACAAATAAAGAATGGAACAAGATAAAAATAAAAAGTACAATTTGCGAAGGAAATCAACAAGCTGACACAAAAACCTAGACCAATCATCTACAAGCCTAAGTAACTGTATAATTAGTAATTCATAATTCATGTCTAGCTCCAAAGATTGAGAAAATGGTAATAGAAAGATAACTGACCTCTATTGAATAAAAATGTTAATATCTCTAACTCTTATTTCTCCTCTGGATGAGAACTCAGTCACATCAGTAAATAAGAAAAATACAGATGCTTGAAAAAAAAAATCAGATATGCCTTCAAAGAAAAAAGCAATAAGGGTAATTTACAATGCCACCTCCTAGAGAATGCCACTATTAGAGAGATAACCCCTGCATAATACAAAATTATACTCTGAACCCCTGCCATCAGTCTCTGTTAAGTGAGCATTTGCAATGACGGTTATCTCTCTCTCTCTCTCTCTCTCTCTCTCTCTCTTTCTTCTGCTCTAATAAAAACGAAAACAAAATAACAAACACCTTCATGGCGAAAGCATTTTCACTTCTTCAAATTTTCTCACATAGGTTTGGTTTTTTTATTATTCTTATTAAGTAGGAATCCTTTTGGGTTAGAGTATACATCATCAAGAGGTCATTTGGTACTGGATTCAACCTGATCCACATACCTATTGAGATGCTATTTATCTTCACAAAAATAGCTGGCGGTACTCTATTTTTATATACTTTTCTGGACCACGTTTTGACGTTTTATCGATCTGATCTTCAAATCATATCGTGGTTTTGGGTCTTTAAAGGGAACATAGACAATTTCCTTCACCCAAGATTTTCACCAGATCGTCTTCTAATCCCGTGGTATTTGCAATCTCATATTATTCTGGATTTTTCCTCTGTTACCGATACTTACTGTCCTATTCACTGCTGAATCTGTTATTTCTCAGATTTTTTGTTTTCTATTTGCAAATTCTAATCAATTGATTAGACCATTACCCACTGCTGCTGCCTCCATATTAACATGAACTTATGATCGTGTGAACACATTGTGCCTGAGAGTGGTGACTATCTATTATTCTATATAGTTGTTCTTCAATTGTTTGACTTGTTTGCCATCTTCTTTGTTGCCAAAGATTTCCTAATCTCCAAAATATTAGTCTTTTATGTTTTTTTTTTTTCTTCAAATCTCTTCATTTCTCCTCCCTTTTACAGATCAAAGGTTTAACCAGAAGGGTATGTGATGAGGGTTAAGGGTTAAGAGATGGATGTATTATGTATTTTTCCTTTTGTAAGGGTATTTTGGTATTTAGAAAAAAATACACCAGCTGACATCAGCACCTAAGGAATACTCCATAACAGCAACTGATGGCAGGGGGTCTAAGTATAATTTGGTAATATACAGGGGGTATCTCTCTAATATTGGCATTCTCTAGGGTGTGGCACTGCAAATTAACCAAACAATAAAACTCAAATTTCTTCATACAAAATTGTGGTAGGCACAATCACCTCACGGATTGAAAATGTTAGATATAGCAACACTATGATGTTTTAAATGTGAAACAAGTAATGAACATATTAGTAGCATCCTTGCAATAGACAAACTTTCGAAGGGTATAGCGAGGGAAAACCTTATAAGATAGTGCCTTCGCCCATGCATTTCCATCTACATCAAACCAGTTAGTATAAATCCAAAAGATCTTCAATAATAAGTTATGTTATTTGATAGTGACCTCAAACACCCTGGATGCATCATGTAAGGGTTTAATCAGTCCATCATTGTAATCTTCCCCTTCCATTGATGAAGTTTGTCCCGCGTTTCCTAGACATCACTGCTAGAACTTGTTTGGAGTGTTCCGTTGACTGTTACACACTTACAACATCATCAGTAGATGAAAAAACACATGGTGCCCAATCCTATTTCTTAATAAGAGAATCAATTTCATACTCTATGGCCCGCCAATCTCCAACTATTATTATGTTTATCATACTCAGATAGGATATGTCTCATAAGGCATCTCTTTCTCGAATGTCACATAGTAGACTACTTACTTTAGATGATCCTCTGTGGAAAACATTAATTCTAATTAGTTTTAGTGTAAAGCATGGAGAGCTACACAAAAAATTCAAGGATGAACTGCAAGCATGGAGATGGAAAATCCCTAAAGCATAGGCATATGTTCATAGACCTCCACATTCCTTCGCTCTTGTTACACCCGTGCCCTGACTCTGTCTAATTTGAATTGTTGTGATAGGCCTCGGACCGAAGATCGGAAGCACAGCCTGGTTTTGGCTCATGGCCGCCCATTTCTAAAGATGGAGAGATGACCCCAAGTGTTTATGCATCGCTACACCTAATTGAGGGATTCGACTTTCCGATCCTGCATAAGAAGTGACCGCACTCTTCACACATAAGTCTTGGCACATATCAAAGTTGTTGAAAGGCCTTAAGCATGTCCGAGGTCAACCACCTATGCAAGACAGCCATGGGACAACAAGTAGTTATGACAACAAGCTATCTTGACCACCGAAAATATGCCACTGGATCCACTAGTCCTGAATCCGGTGGGCTGTTTTCGGTGAACATATCAGGCTACTGTCATAGTGTCAATGCCCATGGATCCCGCCACTCACGTCGTAAACAGTCTCGGATGATCCCAAATTATCCCCCACACTTTACTCATGACGTGAATGCATTTGAACCTAAGTGGATGGGTTCTTGGGCTCCAAAAGTCATAATAACCCATTGGTTTGAATAGAGTCCAACCAAACAAACCCTAAGGTCCATTTTAACTTATAAGTTAGAAATGAGGAATTCATTTCTCATTTCTATTGTGTCCAATGTACGGAAGGAGAGAAGAAGGAGAAGAAGAAGGAGAAGGCTTACCTTGGTGCTAGCTGCCGCCAAGTTGCCAGAATCGTTGTCGGAGGTAAGTAGACTCACTTCCACCACTCTCTCTCTTCATTTTTACCTAGACAAAGCTAGGTATGGATGGAATCTTAGTGTACAAACTATGTTAAGGTCATAGAATGCGTGTTCTACCCTCTCAGTATTGTTACTGAGCTCGAACCAAGCCTGGTGATCTCCGACAACATATATTGCCAAAAGACCAACTAGGGTTTCGATCGTTTGATCGATGAATCTCCCAAACAGCTTGGTGGAATTGGGATTTTATTGACTTAGAATGATGCTAGGAATATCCCCTACAAACTCCATGAAATAAATCCTGACGATCGGGCCCGAGCTAAAAAGCCCCAAAATGGGTGGACTGTCTTAACCCACCATCGAAAATAGCCCACCGGATCCACTGGGTTTGCTTCCGATGGCATATTTGCAGTGGACCACTGAGCCTTAGGAGCACTCTGTCAGTTCCACCAGAAACTGGACTGATATTTCTGGTGGAAATTCCCTGTTTCCGATGGGTGTTTCCCTGTGACATTATTGTCACTAATGGATTTTGTCTATACCCTTTAGGAGTGATCCATGTGGGTCCCTCCTGATATTTCTGACACGTACTGATGTACGATTGTCCTTGTGTTTAGGACAATGATGCGCACGAGCCTCAAGACCAAAACTAAGTGGATTGATCGATGGTTTTATCTGAACCCTAACACAAGCAGAGATCAATAAGGTGAGGGATGGTTGTTTTATTTTGGATTATTTAATTCTTATAGAAGTATTCACATGCATAGATTTAATATGCTTAATTATAATGCTCACATGATGATGGTGATTATCATATGTTACATTCTTATGGATTTCATACGAACTGTTCATTTATATGTATGACAGGATCTAGTGTGGCTGATCCCAAATCATCCCCCACACTTTGCTCGTGACGTGAATGCATTTGAACCTAAGTGGATGGGTTCTCGGGCTCCAAAAGTCATAATAACCCATTGGTTTGAATAGAGTCCAACCAAACAGACCGTAAGGTCCATTTTAACTTATAAGTTAGAAATGAGGAATTCATTTCTCATTTCTATTGTGTCTAATGTAAGGAAGGAGATAAGAAGGAGAAGAAGAAGAAGGAGAAGGCTTACCTTGGTGTCAGCTGCCGCCAAGTTGCTAGAATCGCTGCCGAAGGTAAGTAGACTCACTTCCACTACTTTCTCTCTTCATTTCGATCTAGACAAATCTAGGTATGGATGGAATCTTAGTGTATAAACTTTGTTAAGGTTGTAAAATGAATGTTCTACCCTCTCTTTCTTCATTTCTCAAGTGAATACTGCCTTTTGACATAAGCTCCCTGATCTTGTGAAATCTCACATCAATATAATTTGTCCTTGCATGAAACACCTGATTCTTTATAAGATATCTGGCAGTCTGACTGTCACAATGTAACACTGTACCTCTTTGCTCCAACCCCGACTCACGAACCAGTCTAGCCAACTAGACTCCTTTCTTGACAGCCTCAATTGCCGCCATATACTCTGCCTTTGTAGTGGACAATGCAACTGTAGACTAAAGCATTGCCCTCCATGATATAAGTCCACCAGCCAATGTAATTACATACCCTATAGTAGACCTTCTCTAGTCTAAATCATCAGCATAGTCAGAATCAATATAACCTGCTAATTATGTGGAACTTCCCTTGTCATTGAACATAACACCAATATCTTTAGTCTTGATCAAATATCTGAAGATCCACTTAATTGCATTCCAAAGCTCATTCCCTGGATTACTCATGTATCTTCTAACAATACTGACTGCATGAGACAAATTTTTCCTGCTACAAACCATAGCATACATAAGACTCCCAACTGTTCAAGCATAGGGGACCTGAGACATATGCTCCACCTCCTCATATGTTGTAGGGAATTCCCTTTCAGATAACTTGAAGTGGCTAGCTAACGGAGTGCTAACCGGATTAGCCTTTTCCATGTTGAAACGATGTAGCACCTTTTCAATATACCTCTTCTGAGTTACCCAAAGTTTACCTGCATTTCTATCTCTAAGGATTTCCATGCCAAAGATCTTCTTAGCAGCACCAAGATCCTTCATCTCAAATTCATCATTCAACAAAGACTTAAAAGAGACTATATCACATTTACTCTTTACGGCAATGAGCATGTCATCAATATAAAGCATCAGAAAAATAATGGAATTATCACTTGACACTTTATAATAAACACAACTATCATACTCACTCCTTGTGTAGCCAATCTTCATCATGTGGGGATCAAAGCGCTTGTACCACTGCCTAGAAAATTGCTTAAGACCATAAAGTGACCTCCTAAGTAGACAAACATAATCTTCCTTTCCTGCACCTTAAAACCTTCGAGCTGCTCCATCTAAATCTGTTCCTCTAGGTCACCATGAAGAAATATAGTCTTCACATTAAGCTGTTCAAGCTCCAAATCATACATAGCCACTAAAGCAAGTAATACTCAGATCGAAGTGTGTTTTACCACGGGAGAGAATATTTCATTGTAGTCTATCCCCTCCTGCCTATCAAGGGTTGCACCAGTACTCCCTAGATTAAACTGTGATGGAATACAAGACATCGTACACCAATAGAAAGGATGTGCAGGAGTAGTTTTATGGGTTAAGGAGTGGACTAGAGTGTTAAAGGTTTTCAGATTGTTTTTTTTTTTTTGTTGGTAGTGGAAGGCTTCTGGCTCCTACGGGGTCGCTTATATTTGGAGGGGATGAGAGGGGCTATTTGGTGGGTGGCTGGTAAGCAGGGAGCAATGGAGGTGTATGTCTTAGGGATGGTGATGGCTTGAAGAGTAGATGAGGTGGTAGGGATGGGGGGAGGGTGTAATTTGTCAAGATTAGCCAAGGCGTGACCCGTAACATCAGGAGAAGTAGATAACCCAGAGTGGCCATCAATAAGGGTGGGAGGAGCTCGCAAAGCAATGCAGATGATTGTCCTAGAGAGGTGATCTTCAATAGAGTGCTGGACATCTAAAGTAAGCGCCAGGGAGGCCTGAATGGTAGCAACATTATGATCATCTTCAGGGGGCCCAGGAGGGGAAGTAGCATCAGAAGTGATTCTTGAAGGAGGCAGAGCGAGTCCAATGAAAGAGGTGGTAGCATCTTGGATAATGTCATCTTGTTGACAAGCTAGTGGGTAGGCACAAGATCATTGGCAGAGCATCGAGATGCAGCGTGACATCGGTGAGATGAGCATAAGTGTCAATAAGAGCTCCTAACATAGTCAATTGCATAGTCGAGGAAGCAAGGGAGTCTCGAGGAATGGTAGCTTGAGCAGGCGAGGGAAGCTCGCAAGACTATCACCACCCGAGGCGTCGGCAGCAACAGGAGGCAAGGGGCTATCAGGCGAAGGAGGAGAGACATTTGGGTTGGGGATAGATGAGATGGGTTAGGAAAAATGGGTCTGAGGGGTGTTGTGGTCCAAGAAAGGATAAGATGGATCATGGGCCTTAGATGGAGAGTGGGCCAAAGTAAGAGAAAATTAGGTTTAGGGGGCTGGATCGAGGAAGTGGTTGGTCTATGGGGAGAAGAGAAGTCCAAGTTGGAGGGATGGGCTGAGGCAAGGGAGGCAGGGTTATATGGTTAGGCCAGGGCACACGGCCCACAAAGGATGGTGCCAGTGGAAGAAGTAGGTTGGCCCAAGGAGTGTAAGGACGGCCCAACAAGTGAAAAGGTGGGATAAGTGTCAACGAGAAAGGATTGGCACGTGGGAGAAATAGGATAAGTATTAAAGTCGGATGGGTTTCAGTAGGAGGTGGTAGGAGTAGTAGGGGAATGGGGCAAAGGGGAATCAGTGGCTGGCTGTTTAATGACTGCCAAACCATCAGCCTTAGAAACGACAACAAGCAAGGGTTCGATGTCATTCGATAGAGATTGGTCACACTCGGTGCCAGAGGAATTGGAACCAGAATCAGGGGATGATGTGAAAATAACTTCATTGGTAGAGGCATCTTCACAGTCAGAGGTAATGGCTTCCAACATATAAAGGGCGAGAACCTGTTTGGACTGGTGGTCTGGGAGCAAAAGACCACTGGATCAAGCAGATGTCGAGGTTCAAGTGCTAGAATCGTCTCTTCATCAGGGAGGGGCATATTGCTTTGGCCTACCTATGGCAGAACCTATTCCTTCTCCTTTGACGACCCTGAGTAGCAGGAGTTGCAACATCCAACGGGGGTTTCTCAGCTGGGGTAGCCTGAGGGTAGACTGAGGCAGTAGAACAGGTTTGAGTATGATGACCAAATGATTTGCATGAAGTGCAGTGAGGCAGCATCCAATCATAGTGAACAGGTTGAACAGACAAAAATCCATTTTCCTTAACAATGGTGATAGTGGAAGGTGGTGGTTCATCAACGAGGATGTTAACACAAACGGGCAAATCCAAGTCTGTCCATTAGCTTTGTATGCTAATTGGAGAATAGTGGCTTTCGGATTATAGATACCACAATGCTGAGCCCCTTTTCACCCCAATACTGAAGAGGTAAGTTTGGGAGGGAGATCCATAGGGGGCAGACTTGAAGTCGATTTTACTGAGATTGGAGAAAGGATCCCATTTTCTAAAGAATATTACCTTGCTACCAACTCACCAAGGCCTTCTTCGAGGGTGTGAACCATATTGAATTCATGAGTAAATTTAAAAATAAAAATTCCATTGTTGAGCATGAAGGATTGCATCACACCGAGGAGCCACCATTGCTTCAAAAGAGAT
The DNA here is from genome assembly GCA_022985045.1 of Macadamia tetraphylla. NCBI lineage: Eukaryota > Viridiplantae > Streptophyta > Magnoliopsida > Proteales > Proteaceae > Macadamia > Macadamia tetraphylla. Next base: position 22,767,384 of record CM040974.1, on the reverse strand, counting down.
GCTTGAACGATACTATACGGGGCCCTGCTACCCATGAAGTGACCCGTAACACATTGATTCCAGTTGGAGATATCTGGTTCCAAAAGATCAGAGGACAAAAACCTACCTTCTGATCATCGATAATTGAGGGAGGAACAAAAACCAGAGGGTGGCCGACTAAGGAGGGGGGAGAAGGAGGGGCAACAAAGGACCAAGTCTTAGTCTGAGTAGATAAAGGAGCAAGGGGAGGAGGGGAGGAGGGGAGGGAGGGAGAGAGGGGGGAGATGGCTGGACGGGAGGTAGCGCAAAGGGAGAGGGGATGGCAATGGCTGCAGGGAGTGGAGGAGGGAGCGTATGAACCAGAGGGAGGATGGGAGGACCGGCGGTTCCTACCACTGGAGAAGGGGAGGACATCGAGGGTTAGGCCATAGGATAGTTCATGGTGAGGAGGATTCCAGCCGTGGATGTGGTCAGCCGAGGATGTTAATCGTACAATTCTTGTGCATCCAATATTTAAAACACTGGCATCAACTCAAGACATTTTTGTATAATGTCAGTTCCAAATTTTCCAAGTTACAAGAAAATAGAGCAATACTAGAGTTCTGATTATTAAGAGTGCCTTAAGATAAGAAGGAACTACACTCATAACCTGAAAGGGATGAGAAAGAGAACTCAGAGGAGAGAGATGTCACATTGCCACCCCCCTAAATTGAGTAACTATAAAAAAATGGTATTGAGTACTCTTGGGTCTCATCCTTTATTCCATTTCTTTTAACTATATGATTATGTGTATCTCAACTTAAGTATACTACCCGCACACAAAAATGATATGATTAAAAAAAAAAAAAAAGAGGCATCAATCTTTAAAAAAATAATAAATAAAATACACCAATGCAGCTGCCTAGCCACCAAGGCGTCGACCAAGATAACAAGGCACCCACCTATTATGATTATGGTAAGTAGACCAAGCCCAGATGCCAAAGTGATGCCTTGACAACTAAAATTTATCAAAATACAGACATCATGTGCTCATTTACTACTAATTTCTTAATCACCAATGACCAATTCCAAATTTGACTTCTATAACAAGGAGCTTGTAGATCAATTCTTGGGATAAGATTTAATATTGCTCCTTTAAATTTAGCATTGATAGGCACAGCCTACGGAAACAAGGTTCACACAGAAACAATAATACCAAACCCGCTTGAAATTGGAAACCAGAAATCTGTTTATTAAGAACACAGAACATAATAGCAATAAAAAACACCTTTGTATATTCCATATTTCGTGCGAACCCATAAGCCAACAGAAGCTGCACTGGTTTACTTCTAGTGAGGATTAAATGAGGATCTTCATTTATTGGTACACGTGACAATCTATTAGAATAAATACTACAACGAACTTTACATGCCTGAAGTGAAATATTGTCAATCCTACATTAGTCTCCTATGTAGTAACACTATTAATAATAATAACAGTAATAAAAAGCATTCCAACCACAATAATTAAGACAATAACAGCTAGAATTTATAAATATGTTATAGCATATCGATAAACCTTTTAACAACAGACTAACATGTAATGGGAGAGTCCTCAATTACATCAAATTCCCTATAAGATTCAATGAAAATATAACCTTTTGCATGCTCAAGAGCAAAAGCAGAAATAGTCTACAGATTGGTTCCAAGAGATTGCAAGTCAACATACTTTTTCATGAGGCAGAAGTAGTTGATGTCCAAAAACCTGCACCCAACAGATTCTCAGAAAAAAAGCAGTGAAATAGGTAATAAAACTATTTCAATGCAAACCAATTGATCAGACATCATACAATGCACTTAACCCAAGGTGGTTGCTCAGTTGGCAACGATCAACACCTCAAAATTAAGATATCATGATTTCGACTCTACTTGGGGACTAACTATTGAAAAAAAAAATTCTCTTAAAACTCTCCAAATTGTTGGATCCTGGAAGGCATAATTCTGTTTCCCACAAGAGAAATTTTAGCCTTATAATCTTCTTCGGCATAGACAACATGCCACCCAAGCCTATAATGTTTTGCCAACGATTCCACAAGCTCTTCATCACTTTGTTAGGTTCTTAGGAATAAAAGGGAGATGATGGGATTTTCCAACTTCATTCTTGTTCTTTAGTTTTGTGTCAGTCTTATCCCAAAAATATGTCACAATTGAAAAAAAGTCAATGACAACTTAGCCTTTGCCCAAGTAAATGGGGTTGGCCACAATTGAAAAATAGTGGACGTGATAAATCTACATGTTGAACACTGGATAATCTTCTTAAGACACGAAAATAGCTTTCCTGCCACTAAAACAAACTATGATACTCCTTCAGAGACTAGGCTCAGATTGTACATAGCATATATTTTCCAAAACCACAAAGCAATTAGATCAAAAAACCACATATCAGTAGCAAAATTCCATATAAAATTTTATATAAAGCCTATAAAGAAATTCTAGAAGATTACCAATGATCCCTTCAGAGAATGTTGAACAGGATCTCTACCTTCAATGTCCTGTATGCTCTCTCTCACATTAGAGACAAATAGATCAAATAGAATTAAAAAAATTCAGTTTAGCTATGAGAAGAAAAGATATTTTCACACAAAAGGAGTGCAGGAAAAATTTATAACACTAAAATCCAATGTAAAACAGAAACACATTTGTGCATGCTAAGTGACACTAAAAAGGAAAAATGGATTTAAAAAAAAAAAGGGGGGGGGGTAATGGAACCCATTCTTTGGTGTGTGCTTTTGATTTACTCTCCCAATCTTTGGTGTGTGCATTCAATGGAAATAATGATCCAATCTGGTCACTTTTTGCTTCAGAAAATGTGTTTAAGTGCATCATCCAAACTGTATTTACTGCATTTACAATTTCCCACATGTGAAACTATACCCTTGATCCACTGCATTAGCGTACAAGCACAACACTCAAAATCATTCAGTTGTGGGATATAGACAGTGACCTTATCTCTGTAAACACAGGATCCACTATGGAACATGACTGGTTGCCTCTCGTAGTTAATACCAAACTGTTGTAGAAGCAGTTTGTTTTTCTTTGGTGTTTGAATTTCCTGCACAATCATGATAAAGGAAGTTAAAAGGAAAGACACCAGGACTGGTTATTGGCAACTTTTGTATTTTCAAACCATGTAACACTGTGCAGACATAAAGAAACTGAATGTATGACAGAGCATGACATCAATAGAATTAATAGGTAGAACTATGCGGATTTTAAGCTTAAATCTTTTAAAATAGCTAAATTGGAGTCCAGGAAGTTTAAAGCATGGTTAACAAAGTCAGAACTGAACCAGAACTTAGCTAATAGGTTTTCAAGTGAATTTATCGAAATCCAAAGTCAGCCAAGTCTTGAAAATGATCATTATCAGAAACGGCCTTCGAAGTTTTTCAAAGAAGAGTGCTTTTGCAGTTTTCTTAAATAATTGCTAATAAATTATAAGAACTGTCACTGAGAAATGGTTTTAGCCTAAAACATCTAGCACCCATCTCTTCGTTTTTATGTGAAGCATTTGTAGCCTGCTAAGAATATGGACACATTTATTGCATGGACGGTCCAGTCATGGCCTTGCGAATGTTGGACATCAAGTTATTTACCCAAATGAAAAGACATCTATTAGAGAGAGAGATTGAGAGAGAGAGAAGGAAACACCAAGATCCAAATGAGATGAGCACGAAACACCCAGCATGGGGGGGGCTAGCGGGTGAGAGAGGGGTAAAACACAAAAGCTTACAGATAAAACAAAGAAGGTAGGAAACTGTGACAATATAAGAGCTTAGTGAACTAGAAAACCAGAGATGAAGAAGATGAAGTGAAGAGGAAGAGAGAGGGAGAAAAATGTTTGTGTGTGATGGATTCAAAATACCCTTTGTCAAAATTACAATGGAAATAAATAACGTATCTAGCCTAAAGCCTAAAGTATAAAGACAAATAAGCGCTCCACAATGCATACTTCAACAGAAACCAATGTAAGCATTCTCCCCAACTTGAATGAGAACTATCACCTGGAAAGAAAATCTTATAGAAATAAAACTATCTGACTAGAGTTGTCATAGTGAGTAAGAGAGCCAAAGCGCTGGAGGGGCGGCTAGTTGACAAGGCATACTAGTAGACATCACCTGGGCACCCTAGGCATACATTATTTGACTATATGTAATAAAAAAATGATATAATTATGCTTATACGCAGCTTTGCAGCTATATCAATGCAATATGATATAGTTATGCTAGTAATGACCCAAATGAGAAAAGCAACATATAATAAATAAATTTTACCAAAAAATAAACATATAATGAATAAAGCATAATATATCATATAGGCATATTCATTAAGACAAAATGACAAACATAAATCAACGTAAACTCTTGAAGTGTTAAAAAAGCATGCTACCACCTTGTACCCAAAAAAGCCTGAACACCTAGGTGGCACCTAGAGACACCTAGGAAACTATGATCTGGGCATAAACTTCTCAAAGCATTGCATAATGTCCTTCCAAACCATAACTAAAGTTTACCCAACAAAAAAACCTCTGCCCTCTCTTCTGTTAGCCTGAACCCCCTATGTTCGACCACCTTTTGGTGGTTTCCTCCATCGGAAACCTTACCCCCATCCCTCCTCCGCCCTCTCCTCAGCCTCTCCACCCTGGAGTTAACCCCTCACTACCTCTTCCTGCTCCCTCTTCGGCCCCCTCCTCTTGCTCCTAACTAACATTGGGACTCCCTCTTCCTTTCCTCCTCCTACCCATCCCCTGTTCTACCTCTTCACATCATCCCCACCTCCTTCCTTGATAACTAGAAGGTTGCCCTCTGTACTCTTATCTCCTTGATCCAGAGATTTCCAAATGGCAACTTTGCGTATTTGGGCATTTCTATTGGTAGCAGACCCCCCTTCCCCCTTATCAAATACTCCCTCTCCAACCAATGGAGATTCCGTGGCTCCTTGAACTTCTTCCTCCTTACCAACAGTGTCTATATTTTCAAGTTCTCTTATGATGAACATCGGTCCAAAATCCTTGAAGGGGGTCCTTAGAAGATTGGGAAAAAACCAATTCTCCTTCGCTAGTGGAACCAATTCTCGGCTTCACAAGATTGACCTATAGTGTGTCCCCCTTTGGGTGGTGATCCCAGATCTTCCTTTACACTTCTGGGGGAAAAGAAGGCCTCAACCTGATCGGCTCAACCATCGACAACCCCTTGTTCTATGATACATGTACCAAGGTTCTTAAACTTCTCTCCTATGCTTGGATATGTGTCGAGGTCTCTACAAATGCTATATCCCCATTTTTTGTGCTTTTTCTTAATGATGGTCACTCCTTCATCCAAAAAATCATATATGAATGGCTACCCCAGATCATCCTGTTGTGCAATGTTTTCGACCATCACACCAACAAGTGCAACATCAAGCCCCCTGAAGGTTATATCTATAGAAACCCCCTAACCCTTTGTCAGTTGTCGATTTGCCATGGTGCAGAGGCCTTAGATACCCTCCTCTAATCTGCTACAGGAGGCCCCTGTCTTTCGGGGTCCCAGTAGATGGTGGCTGTTTGAGATTTAAAATGTAACCGCAAGCGCATTTGATCGTGTAGCTAATGGTCGAACACGTGGGAGAACAACCACTTTATTTTTATTTCTTTTAATAATGAAAGTGAACTGATTAATGGTTGTGATCTAATTCTAATTACCGCCTAAACATATGTATCTAAAATAACGCCCCAACCATTCGCATCTAAGAATTTAAAGACGAAGCCAGAATTAAAATTAAATAAATAAATAACTGAAAATAAATAACCCACTTAATTAAAAAAATAATATAGGGAAAAATGCTGAAATAAAAATAAAGTAAAAGAAAGGGATAAAGCTAGAGAGAGACTCACAAGTAGGTTTCTCTACTTAGCCCGAGGATGCATCATAATATGAGCTTCCTACTTGACCGTAGAGTCACTCTACAAGGGTTACTCTACTTGGCTTTAGGGAAAGGGAGACAATTAAAATAAAAGCAATAATTGATGGTTTTATGGCTAGGAGGGCAAAGCCAACACATACACTAGCCATGAACCTTGGGGGAAAAGGATAGCAATAATATAACGATTGAAAATAAAAATCCTAAATTAAGAAAGAAAGGGTAGTCAAGAGGGAATGAGAGGGGAGAGAAGACTACCAAGGAGCCTACTTACTTGAATCAATGCTTGAACTTGAAAAAAATTGCTCCAATGCTCGTGATCTTGTCACCTAGATCTAAGCCTAGAACTATAACTTAAAAAATTACAACTCAATTGCATAAATCATAAACATAAAAAGGCTGAATAAGAATAAAAGAGTGCTTGCATTAATTGAAATAAAAAAAAACTATTACAAAAGTGATTAAAGAAAAGATAAAGAAGAACTAAAACTAAAGAGGGAGCAAGAGAAAGAGAGAGCAACTAAAAAAAAACTAGAAGAAGAATGAATTGTCTCTCCTCCTCTTACATGAGTTGTATTTATAGTGAATGGGGAGGTAGGGTAACAAATTTCTCTTTCCTAAAAGGGAGAAACCCACAATTGATTGTCAGATCTTTTGAGTCCAAAAGTGCTAAGATGGAGGAGAGAGAAGAGAAATAAATTTTGAGAAATTTCCTATAATTTTTTTGCTTATTTTCTTTCCTTTTTTTTTTCTAATTTATTTTTCTTCTTTTTCTCTCTCCTAGGGACGATTTTCTTCTTACTTTGTGTGATTTGGACAATCTTTGGTGATGATGTGGAGGAGAGAGAAGATTTGGACAATCTTTATTTCTCCATTTTTTTTCTTCTCTTCTTGCTTCCACGATTTTCCTTTCCTTTTTTTTTTTTTTTTTTTCTTCTTGCTTCCACGATTTTCCTTGCTTCTAATTTGATGTGGAAATCCCCTCCATGCCCTTAGTGCTTTAAGTGAATGAAAAGCAGGAAATCTTCAACAAAATTCTCTAAAAAAAAAACAACCATGAGATTCGAACTTGAGACCTCTTGGTGAGCAAGGGAATTTTGCACACCATAGCTCACCAACTACACTAGGTAGTTGTTGTTACCAAAAACAAATATTCAATCACTTAAGGATGTGGTCCATCGATTCTTTTTGGCATTTAAAATATTCCTTGTACCTCTAGGACAACTGCAAATGGGCTGGTTCTGCATCTCGGTTCAGTTCTAATCCATTATTCTTTTTCTGACCCGAAAAGAATAATCATTTGTACGGGTGACCAAACGAATGTGTAGTTTTAATTGAACATGTCCATCTTGCTCAGAATTTCATCCTCTTCATAACCATGAAAAGAAATAGGACCTCTTTACGTGTAAATTGAAGATATAGCATCCGGTAGTCCTTAAGGCCTTGAAAATATAAAACCTGCAAAAAGAGAGTAAAACCCAAGGTAGCTCCATTCTAAATTTGTAAAATGCATGTTTTACTACCCTATATTTCACACATAAATGTGCTCATCAGAATTCCCCCACACTTAGACTTTGCTAGTCCTCGGCAAAACAAAAAGAAAACAATAAAAACAAAAAACCTAACTCATTTCAGGAATCACGGTCGCACTTAGCATGTGCAACAAGCCTTTAAACCCCTAGGTCACCCCTAGTGGACGAGTTGTGTCTCGTGGGTGTTTGCAGTGAATATACACCCAAAATTCAGAATAAACAAATCCCAACTTTGGCTAAAGGTAAGGCTCATACCGATCCGGAGCAAAGATAATTTCTCTTACAAGGGACCCCACACTTGAACTTTTATTACCCTTTATCAATTTGCACTAGCATATTTCTTAATTTGGAACTCACCTCGCTCTTCCAAAATATCTTTATCTTAAGGCAAAACTACTTGTGAAGAAATAGGGAACCAATGACTAAGGCTTGGAGTGTTTTGACCAAACATGTTACCAAGCAATAATGACATTTGCACATTTTTTTCTTTTTTTTTCACTAATAAACTTTATTCTACGCACTACTTTTGGCCTAAATAACATGGTGGAGCAAACATCCCACACCGTTACTATGTAGTTTTTTGCATATGCCCACAAAGCAGTGATGCGAGAGTTACTAGGGGTTTCCTCCCAAGGAATTTCGATCAAGAGACCACGCTCGAGGCAATGCCCTGCCTAGTTCCAAGGAATCAACTCTTATTCTTCTTTATACAACATTTTACATTTCATTTAAAATTATGCATTTGTCAACCCATGCCAAATTAAAAGAAGGTCTCAACTCCAAATCAAAAGTACAAGGAACCCACAGACTTACATATGATCCATCACCATAAAACAAGGGTCTTTTTATTTTCAAAAGAAAGTCCCATCTCAAGACACATGCTTGTTTCTTTCTTCTCAACAGGTTTTATACGCTCAAAATGGGTACCTTCACAAAACTTTTATTTTCATACATCAAGCATCCGAATGGTCTGACATTAGCCAAAAGCCAAAGTAGGACTTCATCCTTAGCAAGCTCAAAAATAAAAAGAAAAACAAACAAAACAAAGTGCAAAAAAAAAAAAAAAACTGGTTTCCCCCACACTTAAGTCATGCAATGTCCTCAATGCATGGAAAAATTAAAAGCAAAGACAATGCAAGGGGTCATACCTGATTAAAATTAGTCATCGGTAAAGAGGTTCATGGAGATCCACGACCCTTCACTACTAGTAGTAGCAAACTCGAGGAACGGTTTCAAACGCCGACCATTAACCTTCGAAATGACCCTTGTTCCTGATTCAAAATTCCACAGCCCCATGGGGATATACATTATGAACAATAAATGGGCCATCCCATCGGATCTAAGCTTACCAGAAAAAGATGCAATCAAGAGTTGTATAATAAGACCTTATCACCAATTGCAAAAGATTTACTTTAATGTGTTTATCATGGAAAGCTTTGATTTTTCCTTGTAAATTATAGAACTTTCATAGGTTCATTCCTAACTTCCCCAATTCAGATAGTTGGAGCCACGATGAATTCCCGTGATCGACAAATCAAAGTTAAGTTTTAATGGCCCAAAAGGCCTTATGCTCCAACTCAACTGGTAAGTCACAAGCTTTCCCATACACCAAACGGTAGGGAGATTGACCAAGGTCGGTCTTGAATGTAGTCCGATGGGCCCACAAGGCATCAATGAGCCTAAGGGACCAATCCTTACAGTTGGGATTAATAGTTTTCTCCAAGATTTGTTTGATCTGCCTATTAGACACCTCCACTTGGCCACTAGTTTGGGGGTGATAAGGGGTAGATAACTTATGGGTGATCCCATACTTTTTCATTAGGGCCTCAAAAGGTCGATTAAAAAAATGAGTACCCTATCATAATTATTGCACGTGGTGCACCAAAGCGGAAAAATGCTCTCTTTGAGAAACGGGACCACCACTTTGTGGTCATTAGATTTACAAGGTATGGCCTCTATCCATTTAGAAACATAATCAACGGCCAAAGTATGTAAAAATTTCCCCAAAGGAATTAGGAATGGTCCCATAAAATCGATGCCCCATACATCAAAGATCTCAACTACCAAAATAGGGTTGAGGGGCATCATGTTCCTTTTATCGACAACCAAAGATCGGCAGGGGCAAGCCTTGCAAAAATCAAAAGCATCTCTAAAAAGTGGGCCAATAAAATCCGCATTGGAAAACCCTTTTATGCAGTCTTCTTAGGTCCAAAGTGTCCACCACATGCATGATCGTGACAAAAAGAGAGAATGGAATGTTGCTCATGATCAGAACACATCGTCGGATAACTGATCCGACATATCTTAAACAAATAAGGATCATCCTAAAAGTGCTTAACTTGGGAATGAAACCTATACTTATCTTGAGTGGACCGTGATCCGAGTCACACCAAACTATAGTTGACAATGTCAGAAAGCATGGTTCATCGGACATTGTAAATAATTGTTCATCTGAAAGTTCTCGCTGATCGAGAATCAACAAGGAATTGGGAAGCCGGATAAATGGTCCGCAACTAAGTTTTCAACTCCTTTCTTATCCCTAATTTCTAAATCAAACTCTTGCAAAAGTAAAACCCACCTAATGAGACGGGCTTTACGCCCTTCTTCTAACTAGGTATCCGAGGCGTAATGATCAATATACACCACCACATGTGAACCAACTAAGTAAGACCAAACTTTTCTAATGCAAACACAAAGCTAAAAATTCTTTTTCAGGGTTGTATAATTGAGTTGTGCATCATTTAAGGTCCTACTAGCATAGTAAATGAAGGTAACTTATTAATCCTTTGACCAAAAACTGCCCTATGGCAAAACCGGCATCACACATCAATTCAAAAGGTTCACCAAACAGTGGTTGAACAATGGGTGCATTGGTCAACTCCTTCTTGAGTTGTTTGAAGGATTCTAGCCACTCTTTAGAAAGCTCAAAAGTTTGGTCTTTGGCAAGTAATGAGGTGAGAGGTCGAGCAAATGACTAAAGTTCTTAATAAACCTTCAGAGAAGCTCATGCGCTAGAAAGGATCGGACATCCTTAAAGATTGAGGAGGTGGTAAATTATCAATTAAATCCACTTTGGCTCTATCTACCTAAATTCCTCCTTGGATATTACATGGCCTAAAACAATACCAGATTTAACCATAAATGGCATTTCTCCCAATTCAAAACCAAATTTTAGATATGCACCTTTTCAAAACTAGGGAAAGATGATGAAGACATTGAATAGGAATTTCCATGAATTGAAAAGTCATCTATAAATACTTCTAAGAATTTTTCACCATATCGAAAAAATGCTCATCATGCATCGTTGAACGTAGGTGGGCATTGAAGCCCAAAGGGCATACCGTAAGCAAATGTTCTATATGGGTATGTAAAAGTGGTCTTATGTTGGTCCTCTAAAGCAATTGGGATTTGGTTATAGCGAATATCCATCAAGAAAGCAATAGTATTCATGTCCACTAACCTCTCTAACATCCGGTCAATGAATGGCAATGGGAAGTGGTCCTTCCAGTTGTCGATTTAACTTCCTATAGTCAATGCACACCGCCATCCGCTTGGACACAGTAGGGATCAACTCATTATTGGCATTAGGAACTACACACACCGACTTTTAGGCACTACGTGAACCTGGCTTACCCATTGGTCGTCAAATAGGATAAATTATTCCATGATCCAAGCACTTTAGGATCTTTTTCTTAATGGCTTCCATCATCACGGGTTAGCTCTTCTTTGGGGTTCCGTTGATGGTTTGGAATCTCCATAAGATGTATATGATGTTGCACAATAGAAGGGCTTATACCTTGATATCAGCCATGGTCCAACCTAGGGCTTCCTTATTATCTTTAACACTTTAAGTAACTCCTCTTCCCGGCTAGAATTCATATTTGAAGAAATTATTACAAGAAGAGTCCGGTCAAGCCCTAGGAAGGCTCCCGAGGTCCTACATTTGACCTAGGAAAAGTATTTTGGGAAAAAGATTATTGTGCAAAGGAGGCCTTTGGGGTCCAAAGTTGACCTTGATTATAAAAATTTGGGAAGGTCCCGCTTGGTTGCCCCGATTCCAAGAGAAATTTGGGTGATTTCTCCATCCTCGGATTGTAGGTGTTACTATATGGATTATTCTGGTATAAGGCATTAACACTATCATTAGAAGTGCCCCCAGAGGTGTTGGGGTATTCTTCTATGACATGTCTAGGTATTGGCACCAAGCACAAAACTTAATCAAATTGACTGATGATGGCTCTCTAGGAACAATAGCCTCAATCCTCTTTATTAGGCTATCCAAATGGGCTTCCTTGGCTACTATCCCATCCACAAAATATCCTTTTCCTCCTATGGTTCTTTCACTCTTGGGTTGATTCTCACTCACGGTTTTGTCACTAAGTCAAGTAAGAATTCCCATGCCTTCCTTCATCTAGAAGGATGTGAACCCCTCAGGCACATAGCCTCTATCATTTGTTTAGTTGGGTAATCAATACCCTCATAAATTATTTGACATAAATGCCATAGGTCTAGGCCATGGTGAGGGCATTCTTGAAGTAGATCCTTGAATCTCTACAAGTTTGGAAAATGACTCACTAGGCTTTTGCCTAAACCAAGGATATCACTTCTAAGCTTATTGGTCTTGTGAGTTGGGAAAAACTTCTTAAGGAAGACAACGTGAACTGCTCCATGAGGTTATGGAATTTGTGGGTAACCCATACAACCACTTCTTAGCTTGGTCTTTCAATGCAAAAGTGATAAACCTAAGCTTAACAAAGATCATCGTAAAGTCGTTGGATCTTAATTAAAACACATACCTCTTCAAATTCCCTTAGAAATAGGTATGCATCCTCGAGGTCAACCCATGGAAGTGGGGCAACATAGTGATGTATTGAGATTTGAGTTCAAAATTATTGCCCCGGCTTGTGGTAGAACTATGCGGAAGGTTGGGCTGTTCTAGTAGGGTAGAACCTATCTTCGAGATTTAAGTGAAGGGTTTCTGTTAGTCTCCCATATTGAAGGGTTTTAAAGAGAGCAAACGATAGGGTCACTATTTTTTGGATCTCTTCTTTCTAACCGATTCTTAGTATTACGTACTCCACCTAACACTCATGCAAAGAAAACTACCGAACTAAAGTAAGACAAGCACAAAAGAATGGATAGCAAAACTCTATTTTTTATTTTTTTTTTGATTTTTTTTTTGATTTTTTGATTTTTTTTTGATTTTTTGATTTTTTTTTGATTTTTTGGAGCTTCGGGTGGATCCGGGTTGTTCGGGTCAATTCTGAGGTATCGCTATGTATGAAATCTGCTTTATCATACTATGAGTCATGACGACCTCCACGATACAACTATTATTGCAAGTTG